>JARKHS020008902.1:0-27273 GCA_030143305.2 Amblyomma americanum | reverse complement strand
TAAGACAGCTCTTTTAATACCCTCTAGTTCTTCGAACAGCACTGCTAGACTAGCCACCCTGGACAACGTACAAACTATAGGGTTACAATATATCTCTTTAATAAATGCCATGTTCAAAGAGAAAGCAGGGATAGCTTAGTGGAAAGCATGCCCGAGGCTGAACGGAAAAGTGGCCGGTTTGATCCCCGTCACGGGAGCATGTTCTTTGTTTGGGCTGTTCATCCAAAGACGGCTGTTGCTCTCTCTCTGTACGGACAGTTGTACCTCTACGTTGTTCTCGTCAGATTAATGGCTGTACTCTGTTGGACGGTATGTCACAGCACTATGAATTACTCTGCGTTTAGTCAAGCATATATATGAATTCAACCTTTTGCTAAAACACAAACACAGCTTAAAAAATTCTCTTAACTACTTTCTCACACAGTGCGATCTCACAAAAACATCGCAACTTTCCTACATCAGAAACATAAAGAGTTGGACGCTGCCATTTTCTAAACTAACCAAGGGTGCAAGAGGATAGCAAATCGTCTTCCAAAACTGTTAAATAACTTAAGCGATGTAAATATAGATATAAAGAATATCTCAAGAAAAGACTGGAAAAAATATCTCATTTCTAGAACAGATCTTGCAACCTAGCCTAGCAATGTAATTAACTTCCGGTCCTCAATGACAATTTGTTGCGATTGTATCGATAATTTCTGTGTCCTTCGTTTAGTGGTGGTTTTATTTGGTTTCCCTTACATTTCATTGTATCAAGTCTTATGTAATTTTGTTTGTTTTTTTTCTGCTGTGAGGTTAAGCAAAATAAACAAGATGCGTTTTTTATTATCTGTATTATGGTAACATGACATGCCAAGTGCATGAGTAGCATTGCAGTGTGTGAAATATGCACCAATGTATGTCCCATAGTGTTATTTGTTGTCTTATTGCTTGTAATATGTGAGTTTGATTGTGTCCAATAAGAATGTCTACAACATATGTATAAGTGATCTCTGCTTTTAATCCAGACACCTTTAATTGCTTAATGAGAAGCTGTATGTTAGCGCCCTTCAACCTGTCAAATATAAGGGAAGCAACCTTCGTCAAGCTGCTAATCATCAGCTTTTCGTTGCTCGCCCTCGCATTTTTGTACTCGTGTAAAAAATGCGAAATAAATTGAATTGAATTGATTTGAAAAGGACTAATGGTTGTAGCAGCGAAGTTAGCCGCCAAGAGGGCGTACTTATCATCCCCTTTTGGTCCGTTTCCGCATAGAGCGTTATGATATATACTCAGATTAATTTGGCACTCTCAGACCAAGAAAAAGCTGCCGCAGTGCAACTGAGGTGCCCTGTAAGGGACAAATTAGGCACAAAAAATAGTGGTATATGGACCTTAACGCCCCGAAGCAACACATGGCAGTCCTAATAGAGCTACTAACAGAGGGAGAGGGAAGTCCTTATAGATGGCCCCGAATTAATTTAAATCACCTGTGGTTCCTCAACGTGCGCTGACTTTCCATAGCATACGGGAGTTTTTGCATTTCACCTCCACCAAAAGAGACCGCCGGTCAGGATCGAACCCGTGACCTTAAGTCAGCAGACGAACACCAAAACCGCAATGTCAACGCAGTGGCTGCAAGCAAAAAGAAAAACTACTAAAACCTTCCAAACTGGCATTACAGCGATGTCAACTCTATAGACATTAAAAATAATAAAGTAGTTTTCAAACATTCATGTGCACCGTTCTTCATGTTCTGGAGTAGTGCATGGACACTTACCATGCACTTCAAAGTCCACAGAGAGAACCTTTACCACGGTGCAGCCTTCATTAAAATATGTGAATATATAACCGCCAGAAGGTCCACCTTGAAGAAAATCAAACAACAATACTTTATATCTGAACACGTCCAAAAATATAAATCCTGCATATTAAGCAAGAATCCCATCCCTCACGAAGCATTTTTCCCGGAGAACAACACAAGACAATTCGTTTTTTTCATGAACCTCAGTCCAGCAACTGACATTCGAAAGTTTAATTTCCGACAGTAATCGTCTTACGTCATCACAGAGAACAATACGACTTAGCAAAGACTACACCAGGACACCAGTCCCAACCAGTTGCAATCTGACTGGCATTAGCCTTGCTTGATACAAAGTACAGTTTTGGACAAGTCTTAAGGCCAAAGCCTTTTCGCTTCAGCCGTATAACAGAGCTATTACGGCACTATTAATGACCTTGAAATGCTAGCTGAAGGTTTCTTCTTGCGGTAGAGGAGGTTCCCGCTTGACTTGTGTTTTGAATGATCCTCTATAGGAGCAATCTAGGAACATTCATTTCGCTGGAGCTGAACGTGGTGGCCGTAATACTTTTGTCCAAGACCACGTTTTAAGGGTTCTAAGACACTGGTTTGGTTTATTGGTTTATTACAGTTGAACCTCCCAAAGCGGCTCAGGCTATGATAATCGCCGTAGTAAAGGGTTCCAGATAGTTTCGATCACCTGGGGTTCTCTAACTTGCACTGACATCGCACAGTACTCGGGCCTCTGGAATTTCGCCTCCATCGGAATTCGACCACCGCGGCCGAGAAGGCACCCGCGTATTTCGGGTCAGCAGCCGAGCTCCATAGCCACTGAGCCACCGCGGGGGCTGTTCTAAGAGACTAAATGCCTCGTGTGGAAATTGTACATGTGTACCTATGTGCGCTTGACCTTAAAGGTAGTGTGCATTGGTCGATCCTTAATTTCACTTAGTGTATCCTCCCAGGCACGACTTCACGCTTGGGTAGGCTTGCTTGGACATGAGACAAGTGAAAAATGCTTACTGCACACGAAAGCGAGAACATGTAAAATGCCTGCGTTTGTGAGGACGACGACTAGCTAATGTGATTACCAAGGGCGTTCCAGAAAAAAACTCGCGTTCCATCGTGAGGTGGTTTTCCGAACACGGCTGCTAGATGCAGCAGGTGAGGTAATATTGAGTAAAATATTTATTTCTGCTCAAAATGGCCCATTTTCGACTAATTTCAATGCAAAAGCTACCATCTGAACGAATAATCACACAGACAAAACATTTGTTCAATTTCCTTTCAGGGTCATTTCTCTACAGCACTCTATAAGCATAAAGAAGTGGAGATTATAAGGTGCAGTCCACTCACCCGTCGAGCTGCTAGCGTTCATGAAGTTATAACCACCGCCGTACTCATAAAAAGTAAAGTTCTTGTTAATTTCGTGCCTGCAACAGACAGTTCTCATTTTAATGAGCCCAAACAGAAAGAGTAACTGTTTCAAACAGCCGGTGTCTTGGAGCCACTTGTTTAACTGAGCTGGCGGGGAGGTGTATTGATGATGATAATCGCTTCCCCACTTTGTGTAAGTTCCTGCTTTAAAATCTGAAACGTCTCGTATATTCCCCTCAGAAATTTTGATATACACATCCTGTTTACATCTTACGGTTTCTTTTATGAACAACTGTTTCGCTCTGCCGCACTATATTATCTAACAGGCGTTTGCGTGTCTCGGGGTAGAGCACGGGTACACGTAGAGAATTTTGCTTTGTTTAGTTCGCTCAATGCGCCCTTTATCATTAATTCAGTATTATGCAAGCACGCCGCGTCTTACGTGTATACAATACGTATCAGATCTACGTGGCCGAATTTCCAAAGAGATCTGATGCAGGAGCTCAGAGGCAGTGATACTGGGCCCACTGCAGTGCTGACATGTTGATTAAAAAAGCGGGAATATACTTGGCAGTGCAAAGATGTTTGCTACCCATCAGCACGACCGGACAACATGCTCTCTTCAGTAGTACACTGACACTGTTATACTCGCACAAGGCCAAGACAGTGGGCGAGCAAGCGGCGAGAAGAACCCGTCTACGTTTAAGCTCTAGTTGGCACGTGCTAACCACCATGTACTTAAACGGGCACAGAGTATTGTAGGCAGCACAGAATGGAGGAAATTTTAGCGCTGCAAAACGAAATTTCAGCAAGCCTTTACCTCATACGCAGCATACCTTACAAGCGATAACTGCGGGAATTCTCTTGAGAAGCTGCTTACCAGATGGGGTTCGTCTCACATTCTAGGAAAGGCTATAGATGCTGCTAGCATCACTATTTTAATCGGTCTCGGCCAGGCGATTAGGGCGGCGCTAGCCGTCTTTGCCCCTCAAGCCCCAGAGACCAGAGACATCCTTCTATAGATTAGATTCGGCTGCATTTTTAAAGTGTCATACTAATGCAAAAGTGCAAAATAGCAACCTTCAAGCCTTCCAGAAGCGAGAATTCTATCCAAAAAATGGAGCCGTGACATCTAAGAATCCGACTAACGCCCCTAAGATAACAAGACATCAACCCTAGCTATAATTGGCTTGGTGGACATTTCCTACGAAAACACTACCAGTTAGAAGCAGGAGATTCAGCGCTGGCTTGCGAGCTCACTTTTACTGACTGTCTCGATGTTTTATTCTGAATATGGTCCACGAAAACCGCGCTTTCCGGAGTGAACTTCAAGAGTAGCGCCAAGAGCACATGTAATACACGGACCGACGGTAAGCGTTGTCCGCTCGTACGTTTGTCCACTGCACAATCTACAGTAGTGGTATGCAGGAGCGCAAGTCGTCCTGCTTTTTCGTTCGTGGTTCAGTCTCGGGCGCTTCTGTTACTAATCCCCACGCACCTTAACTTATGAGCAATGCGGTATCGCTACACACGGATTCGCAACTGCAGAGCTGCTGAAAGCACGAAGTGACGGTTTCGGAGGCGGAACAGCTTGTTCATGCGGCTATACCCTTAAAAAAATAGATGCCGAGTTTCTTTTGAACATGTGTAAGGAGCCTAATGATTGTAAAGGATCTTCATAGGAACTCGCTGCTTATCAAGCTAGCTCATTAAAAAGTCAATTTACTCTTTAACGAAACTTTACTATAAAATTTATCGCTGTGCGCATTCCACAGGGATTGTAGAGAATTGGCTCAATAAGAGTTCATAATGTGTCAAATTCTTTAGCTCTTGTTTTTTTTTTTTTGCCTTTGCTATATGAACTCTCTCCGTTCGAAGTTAAACCAAATTCTGCAGAATTGGATCCGTGAGACTTCAAAACGAGTGAAAATTTGTACAGCTTGTTTCGCGCCTTCACTCGTGAACTCGCTTCGTTCGCAGTCAAAACAGACTCTATAGAGTTGGCTCGGCAAGACTTCATAATTAGTCAGTTTTATGAAGCTTGTTTCGTTCCTTCGCTAAATAATTCACTCTGTGCGCTGTCGAAACATTGTCTCGAATTTTACTGAGCATGTTTACTGTCTTTGGTATATCAGTTCGCTTTTTTCACGGTGAAAATGCATTCTATGGCATCGGCGCAGTGCGACTTCATAATGAGTCAAATTTTAGAGAGCTTTTTTTTTGCGCCTTCACTGTATAAACTAGCTCGATACAGGTGCGATGCTCATGTTTAACCTGTGTACTGTACGAAATAGAAGCGTGCATAATGTGTCCATTGGGTAATAGTATTACGCAGGTAACATGGATATGCTACAGGTAACATGCTGATGCTATGGGAAGCCCAGTACATGAGTTATTACACTACGTCTCGAGCCCTTAGCTGAGGTATGTCCGCCTTAATACATCGACGGCGACACAATGGCGACACTTGCAATCGCCCATCTAGTTTCGTAACCTCGATACAGACCGTCTCGCGGTCACTTCGGCGTGCTATAATAGACCATCAACGATGCTAACATTGCGAACGATCATGCTCCTGTGTGGCAGGCTATGAGCCACGGTGACGCCCTGAAAAACAAAACATTGGTTTTTGGGGGCAAAACATTGGTTTTTGGGGGCCCGCCGCGGTGGCTCAGTGGTTAGGGCGCTCGACTACTGATCCGGAGTTCCCGGGTTCGAACCGACCGCGGCGGCTGCGTTTTATAGAGGAAAAACGCTAAGGCGCCCGTGTGCTGTGCGATGTCAGTGCACGTTAAAGATCCCCAGGTGGTCGAAATTATTCCGGAGCCCTCCACTACGGCACCTCTCTCTTCCTTTCTTCTTTCACTCCCTCCTTTACCCTTCCCTTACGGCGCGGTTCAGGTCTCCAACGATATATGAGACAGATACTGCGCCATTTCCTTTCCCCAAAAAACCAATTATTATTATTATTATTTAAAGGTCGTAGGCGAGTACCAGCTATTGATTTCTGCATAGTAATATCTCCCCCATAATTGTAGAGAACAAAACATGCCACCAAAATTAACTGTCTGTACTCGTTTGATAAGAGTTCACTTATTACGGAACAGCAGATCACGCATGTGCTCTCTGAAACATTTTTGACGCCTTGATCATGTTCACTTCTTGATTGTGCTCAGAATCCTTTGACAGATGCAATATCCTTCCGCAATGCTAAAGGTACACAGTGCTCTCTAATTCTCACAAAATGGGCACATAGCCAGCCATTTGCCGTGGCTCCGACTATCACATTTAACATTACGCAGGACATAAATGAATAAACAATAACGAAATTAAGGCATTCTCATACCAACAAGTATTCAAGGCGGAAGGCTCGGCAGTATTTGTTTTAGCCGGTACTCCACTGGTTTTACATGTAAACATGCTCTCTTTGAGTGTTTGTTGTGCACGTTCATGTTTTTTTTTTTACGCTCCAGGAATGAAATTTGCTTCCTCACTCATAGTTGAGTTTAGACTTCACGAGACCGCATTAATTCATGACTGCGTGTCAATGATTCTCTTGTCCCCCACCCTCCCCCCACTCTTCTTCCTATGGCGATCACAGCACTCCTGTCAACGCTTACCCCTGCCCTTTAGCCCTTCGATATATATCCAGTGTCCATCTGCGCTGCGTGGCGCCGACTAAACACTCGTTTTTTTTTTTTTGCTGAAGACAAGATTGTACTGCATAATCTTCATCTTGTGTCCGTTTGTAAATATTCAAAGACACCTCAGTTATATAAACGCAAGAGCCTCAAATAGTAATCTGTGGACATGCTCCAGGCATGTGTCCGCAGGCCGGAAATACTGCGCGAGTTGTGAACGACTTCTGGCTTCACCATTTTCCCTCTTCGCGCTTTATTCACCCCCCCCCCCCTCTAACTCCACCTATTTTTTGCCTGCCTGGTTAAACTTTCCCGTCGCTCTTACGTTACGTCGTGGTCACCCGTTTTATGTGCACGTGAAGCTTGCGTACCAAAAGAGAGGAATGGTTCAAGAAAAAAGCTTTTTTACCAGGCCTGGGTAGTCGTCTCGTAATATCTTAACATTTGAAAAGCTGTATGCGTGCTCTCGTCCTTCTTGATGGTAAGGGCACTTGTGCAAATAGCGCTTCCATGATCCCCAGTAGAATCGAAATTCCTCATCCACAAGTCAAGCTGCAAGCCTTCTTCAATAAACTGGAAGAGACGAAACGGGAGCTACTTCCAGGCGCAGAAACTTGCCGGTAACTTTAGGAAAACACTTTTTTCCCTAAATGCACCGCGAGACTAGCTTATGGTTAACGTAGGCAATGGCTATGGCCAAATATAGGGCACAAGCAGAATAACTGTCGCCTGTTGGGGAAGTAACAAAATTCGGAAGTTTTAAAACTTTGAGCACGACAGCAAATAAGTGCGCGTGGGCTGCATTGGTAATTTTTTTTATTGTTCTTTCCAAGGAGAGGGCAGCTAAGGCAATAGCCTGGCTTGGCTTACGGAGGCCAGAGCTCCTATGTACCACAACCCGCAGAACAGTTGGAAAAAATCACTTTTTGTACACATCGATTATTATATAATAACCTATAATTATAATCTAATTTTAACACCGTGAGGAAACAAACCAGCTGCATTAATAACACATTCACTTTTGTGCATACAGCCCTCCCAGCATACAAAACAATCACAATACCCAATCATAGACTAATCACAGCCGTCATACGCAGACTTCTACGCGCTTCTTTGCTTGAATTGCTAGATCATATTGTCACGTAGTGGTGACGGCAGTCGAAGCAGCGATGAAGACGGACGAAAGGGTCTTCTAAAAGAACTGTTTATTGGGCTGACTTGCACCCAAAATGGACT
Organism: Amblyomma americanum; assembly: GCA_030143305.2. Classification (NCBI taxonomy): domain Eukaryota; kingdom Metazoa; phylum Arthropoda; class Arachnida; order Ixodida; family Ixodidae; genus Amblyomma; species Amblyomma americanum. Next base: position 19,239 of record JARKHS020008902.1, on the reverse strand, counting down.
GAATCACTCGGCGGCGGCGAAGCGACAAGCGTGCTCGGCGGTCGTCGAACAGAATGCCCGCCGCTGTCGGCCGTGCTCAATTTAAAGCTGATAGCGAACATTCGAGATAAAGGGCGCAAAGTTACTAGAACATTCCGGAACAACGTAGAATCAGCTTTGCCTGGCTGCGATCAATCGAGATAAATCTAGTCGCGTCTTGCGTCGCAAACAAAGCGATAAGGTGGTGTCGCGGCAGATTTGAAAAACGAACAAACACTGGAAATATTCGCGGCATTACTCCCCTCTCAAAGAAGCATCGACCCGATGCATTAAAACAAATAATGCGACTAGTAAGGGAAAAAAACGGATCTTGCGAAAATAGAGCATGGAAATGCAGCGGCCTTTAGCGCGCATAATACGGCTTCAGACGGACTACATGGACAACTTCTGGTCGTACGCGGCGTCGCTGGGATGCAGTCATTGCGTCAGGGATGACTTCATAATCCAGTTCACCCAGCCGACGAAGAACCTTGTACGGACCGAAATAGCGGCGCAAAAGCTTTTCACTCAATCCACGGCGGCGAATGGGTGTCCACACCCAGACTTGGTCTCCTGGCTTGTATTCCGCGTTGCGTCTTCGTAGGTTGTAGCGTCTGGCGTCGGACCGCTGCTGATCTTTGATCCGTAATCGGGCAAGCCTTCGAGCTTCTTCTGCGCGTTGAAGGTAGGCGGCAACGTCGACGTTCTCTTCTTCTGTAACGTTGGGCAGCATGGCGTCTAGCGTGGTCGTGGCATCCCTGCCATGGACGAGCCTAAAAGGCGTCATCTGGGTGGTCTCCTGCACTGCGGTGTTGTAGGCGAAGACGACGTAAGGCAGGATGACATCCCAGGTTTTATGTTCGGCATCGACATACATAGCGAGCATATCGGCGATGGTTTTGTTCAGGCGCTCGGTCAGTCCGTTGGTCTGCGGATGGTATGCAGTTGTCCTCCGGTGGCTGGTTTGGCTGTAGCGCAGGATGGCTTGCGTGAGTTCCGCCGTAAATGCTGTTCCTCTGTCCGTGATGAGCACATCGGGGGCGCCGTGTCGAAGAAGAATGCACTCCACGAAAAATTTGGCCACTTCTGCTGCTGTTCCGTTCGGTAGGGCTTTCGCCTCGGCGTAGCGGGTCAGGTAGTCGGTCGCTATGATGATCCACTTATTTCCAGATGTTGACGTTGGAAAAGGGCCAAGCAAGTCCATGCCAATCTGCTGAAAGGGTCTTGAGGGAGGTTCAATGGGGTTCAGAAATCCTGCTGGTCGTGTGGGAGGAGTCTTTCGTCGCTGACAATCTCGGCATGTTTTCACATAGTGTGCGACATCGGCAGACAGTCGGGGCCAGTAATACTTGTCTTGAATGCGGCGGAGGGTGCGAGCAAACCCGAGATGTCCAGCTGTCGGCTCGTCGTGTGAAGCCTGTAGAACTTCTTCGCGGAGACAAGTAGGTACAACAAGGAGGTAGGCTGTTTTGTTCGCTGTAAAGTTCTTTTTCACAAGGACCTCATTCTGCACACAGAAAGTAGACAGTCCTCGCTTGAATGAAGCGGGGGGTGAAGAAACCGTGCCTTCCAGGTACTCGATGAGGCCTTTTAGGTTGGGGTCCGAGCGTTGCTGCTGAGCAAAAGAGCTTGCGCTGATGGGTCCCAGGAAGGCGTCCTCATCGTCGTCCAGCGGCGGTGCATCTACAGGGGCTCGTGAGAGGCAATCGGCGTCAGTGTGCTTGCGTCCGGACTTGTAAACGACGGTGACGTCAAATTCCTGGAGACGCAGACTCCATCGAGCGAGTCGGCCAGAGGGATCCTTCAAATTGGCAAGCCAGCAGAGCGCGTGGTGGTCGCTGACCACCTTGAACGGCCGTCCGTAGAGGTAGGGGCGGAATTTCGACGTAGCCCAGATGATGGCAAGGCACTCCTTCTCAGTGGTCGAATAGTTAGCCTCGGCCTTGGAAAGGGAACGGCTAGCGTATGCGATGACCTTCTCCAGCCCGTCACTTTTTTGAACGAGAACGGCGCCTAGTCCCACGCTGCTTGCGTCGGTATGAACTTCAGTATCGGCGTTTTCATCAAAATGCGCAAGGATCGGTGGGGACTGTAAACGACGCTGAAGTTCCTTGAAGGCTTCTGCTTGCGGCGCTTCCCATTTAAACGGCACGTCTGCCTTCGTCAGTTGGGTCAGGGGCTCGGCTATGCGCGAAAAGTTTTTCACAAATCGTCGGTAATATGCGCATAGTCCGAGAAATCTGCGCACGGCTTTCTTATCGGCCGGCGGTTGAAACTGTTCAATAGCAGCTGTTTTCTGCGGGTCTGGGCGTACTCCTTCCTTGCTAACGATGTGGCCTAGAAACAGCAGCTCTTCGTAGGCAAAGTGGCATTTCTCTGCTTTCAAGGTTAGGCCAGACGACTTGATTGCGTCTAGTACTGTTCGAAGTTTTTTGAGGTGCTCTTCAAAGTTCGAGGCGAAGACAACAACGTCATATAAATATACCAGACAAATTTTCCACTTCAGGCCTGCCAGCACTGTATCCATTACTCGCTGAAAGGTCGCTGGTGCGGAACAGAGACCAAATGGCATCACCTTGAACTCAAACAGCCCATCCGGAGTTATGAATGCTGTCTTCTCGCGATCTCTTTCGTCGACCTCAATTTGCCAGTAGCCGCTCTTGAGGTCCATCGATGAGAAATATTTGGCGTTGCAGAGGCGGTCCAGTGTGTCGTCGATGCGGGGGAAGGGGTAGACGTCCTTCTTTGTTATGTTGTTCAAGCGTCGGTAATCCACGCAGAATCGAAGCGCCCTCTTTCTCACTAGAACAACCGGTGCCGCCCATGGGCTGTTTGAAGGCTGGATGACTTCGTCGCGAAGCATTTCTTCGACTTGGTCCCGGATGGCTTGTCGTTCTCGCGGAGACACACGGTAGGGGCTTTGACGGAGAGGTCGGACGTGTTGATCCGTTATTATGCGATGCTTGGCAATTGATGTCTGTCGCACCTTCGGCGATGTCGAAAAGCACTCACTGTAGTTTTGAAGCAGATTGCGGATCTGGTCTTGTCTGTTCCGGTGCAGGGCTGGGTTGATGTCGAAAGTGGGCGAGTTCTCTTGGTCAGGCGGATCTTCTGCGGAGGGGTCGGAGAGGGCGAAGGAATCTCGTACGTCAGATATTTCGTCGTAGAAAGCAATCGTCGTTCCTCTGTTAATATGCCGGTATTCTTCGCTGAAGTTAGTCAGCAGTACTTCGGCCTGGCCATTGCGGAAATGTGCGATGCCTCTTGCGATGCTGATTCCTCGGTCTAGTAGCAACTGCATGTTCCCCTCGATGATGGCTTCAGTGTTTATGGCTTTCGTGGCGCCTACGGTCACGATAAACCTTGAACGGGGTGGGACGCTCACTTCTTCCTCCAGGACACTTAGGGCAACGTGATATTCCCGAGTTTTCATCGAAGCGATGGCTTCGTCCGTCGAAAGCGTGATCAGCTTGGATCGCAGGTCGATGATCGCCTGATGCTCATTAAGGAAATCCATACCCAAGATCACTTCGCGGGAGCATTGCGGTAGCACAACAAAGGTCGCAGGATAGGTATGTCCTTTGACAGTCACTCGCGCTGTGCATCGTCCTGATGGCGTAATGAGGTGGCCCCCAGCGGTGCGAATTTGTGGGCCGTCCCAAGCCGTTGTGACTTTTCGGAGCTGCACAGCGAATGTTCCATTCATCACCGAGTAATCGGCTCCTGTGTCGACTAGAGCGGTAACTTTCCGGCCGTCGATAGTCACTTCTAGGTCGGAGGTCCTGGCTCTTGCATTGCATGTCGCTCTCGGCGTCGGGTCACGGCTTCGTCGCGTATGCGAGTCACGGGTTGGGCGTGTGGTCGAAGCTCCTCTGGGTGGCGGCGTCGATTTCAAGGTAGCTTGCGTCGTGGTCGAGGTTCTCATTGTGTGCGGCGTCGGTGCAGCGAGTGTCGGTTCTTCATGCGGCGTCGCGGGTGCAGCGTCTTCATGGGGCGTGGTCGGTGGAGGATCTTCGGCGTTTAGCTCGTGAGCAACCTCACCTCCAGAGGTTGCTGCCTTTAGTTTCCCCTACGGGGGCTGGGCGACCTTCCTCGTACCGCGGCTGCGTAGCTGCGACGTGGCGACGCAAAGCGCGAGGTTGACGGCGATGGTGAGCGCGAAAAGCGGTTCGGCGTGTACTCTTCTCGGCGCAGGTACTCGTCGATTTCGTGCGGACGTTGTCCGAAGCGTGGTCGTGGGGCGTTAACGGCAAATCCTCGAAGACCGATACGTCGGTACGGGCAGTGACGAAGAATATGGCCGGCCTCACCGCAATGGAAGCACAACGGCCGGTTGTCGGAAGTCCTCCAGGCGTCGCATTTCCTGGGGCTTGAGCGTCGGTCATAGGCTGGGCGGGCGGGGGCTGGGAGGCGGCGTTGTGGAACAAGTGGCTCATCTCGGGGAGGACGTGGGGGTTGTCGTTGGGGCTGGGCAGTCCTTACTGCAGCAGCGTAGGTCATGGCCTGGGGTTCTGCGGCCGTCGGGGTGCCAAGTGCCTGTTGCACTTCTTCCCGTACCACGTCCATCAGAGTCGCTGCTTGTGGCTGCGGGGAGGATGGCAGTAATCGGCGTAGCTCTTCTCGGACGATTTCGCGGATAACTTCCCGCAAGCTGTCGCTGGTGGTGGCCGGCGTGTCCGAACGGATTGCACAGGCAGAGGAAGGACGATTGTACTGCGGAGCCCGGACGTCGAGGGTCTTCTCAATCATGCAGGCTTCTTGCATGAATTCCTCGACTGTTTTTGGCGGCTGGCGGACGAGGCTTGCAAAGAGTTGTTCTTTTACGCCGCGCATTAAAAACTGAACTTTCTTTTCCTCGGTCATCCCGGGGTCGGCGCGGCGAAACAGGCGCTTCATCTCCTCGACGTAACCGCGGACGGGCTCATTCGGAAGCTGGATCCTGGACTCGAGGTGTCGTTCGGCTCTTTCTTTCCTCACGACACTGGTGAATACCTTCAATAGTTCTCTCTTGAATAGCTCCCATGTCGTAAGGGACGACTCGTAGTTTTCGTACCACTTGCGTGCAGAGCCATCCAATGAGAAAAAAACGTGTCCAATCTTTGCCGCATCATCCCACTTGTTGAATGACGCCACGCGCTCAAATTGGTCCAACCATTCTTCAGGGTCTTCGCCTAGGGATCCATTGAAAGTTGGCGGCACCCGCGGCTGCTGCAGTATGATCGGTGTCGACATCTTTGGCGAGGTTGCAGTGCTGGTAGCAGCGTCTTTTCGCTGTCTGGTGCGGTCCGGCAGTTTCCCGAACTCAGGCTCCTCTCCCTGGAGACGTCGGCTGGCTCGCTGAGCTGCTGGTTCGTCCTCGGGTGTGAAGCGCTCAGGGCTGGGTTCACGACTTGAAGGGGGAGTCCGGAACATGGAAGTTACCCAGCACCTCCACCAGATGTCACGTAGTGGTGACGGCAGTCGAAGCAGCGATGAAGACGGACGAAAGGGTCTTCTAAAAGAACTGTTTATTGGGCTGACTTGCACCCAAAACGGACTGAATCACTCGGCGGAGGCGAAGCGACAAGCGTGCTCGGCGGTCGTCGAACAGAACGCCCGCCGCTGTCGGCCGTGCTCAATTTAAAGCTGATAGCGAACATTCGAGATAAAGGGCGCAAAGTTACTAGAACATTCCGGAACAACGTAGAATCAGCTTTGCCTGGCTGCGATCAATCGAGATAAATCTAGTCGCGTCTTGCGTCGCAAACAAAGCGATAAGGTGGTGTCGCGGCAGATTTGAAAAACGAACAAACACTGGAAATATTCGCGGCATTATGCAGTGCCCTTCGCCACTTTTGAGGTTGTGACGTCCATTCATTGTGCCTATGAGCTTTAGCTTTGAAACCCAGACCCCACAGCCCAGTGCCAGCGCTTTCTTTTGCGCTTCCTTCGTTCTTCTCTAATGTATTTACGCTAATGGGTAAAATCAGACTTGCACGTAGCAAGTTGCAAAGTAATTTGCTACTTCAAATAAATTTCATTTTCTTCGAACTTTGTAGTGTTTATTGCTTTATGCAAGGTGTAATTCCTCAGTAAGGCAATTATTTTTCTCAATATTCTATTGATTTTAATAATTTACGGCTAGCAATTTAGGTTTTAGTAGAAAACGTAACAAAAATGACTTAAATAATAGCTGTACCTTATACGTAATAGGTTAAAATGAGGGCGTCACAGAAATAATTCCAAAATTATCTTTTTATTTTGACAAATTTATGTCTTCCTAGCGAGATCGCTGAGTTTTGCATGCCGTGGAGTGGGGAAGCAATTAAATGACCGCCATAGCGCTCAATCAAATTTTAAAGGGGTAACTGGCGCCGGGAGTAAAGGTAGTCCGGTGCGTGTGGAACTCCATTGTTAAAGATGAATTAACATAGCTCCACCATCACAACTCCAGTGTGCGTTCCAGCAGTTTATAGTTATAAATGGTAAGCGCCGTACTATTCTATTTTGCACGAAAATTGCCACTTGAGCGACAAAAACCATTTGCTTGGGTTAAGGCGCTCGCTGCCACGATCCTTTTTTTTTCAGTCTGACGCTGCGACGTGCTGCCTAACGGTGGCGTAGCACATTCTACAGACGCTGCTATTGACAGATGCAGGACAGCACGTAATCGCTATGGAGAGAGTGAAACTTCCGCCAAAGTACTTTTAGGTCTGCCCTCGTGTTCTCCCTCCGTTCTGTAGCCAAGATCACCCACCGCGGTGGCTCAGTGGTTAGGGCGCTGGGCTACTGATCCGGAGTTCTCGGGTTCGAACCCGACCGCGGCGGTTGTGTTTTTAAGGAGGAAAAACGCTAAGGCGCCCGTGTTCTTTGCGATGTCAGTGCACGTTAAAGATCCCCAGGTGGTCGAAATTTTTCCGTAGCCCTCCACTACGGCACCCCTTTCTTCCATTCTTCTTTCACTCCCGCCTTTATCGCTTCCCTTACGGTGCGGTTCAGGTGTCCAACGACATTTGAGAAAGACTCTGCGCTATTTCTTTTCCCCATAAACCAATTATTAATTATTATTATCACCCGCTGCGTGCTGCCAAGAGAGGCTAAAAGCATTTCGTACTCAAAAGTGGCTCCACGCATCGATCAGTGAAATTCGCTACTACTGACAAAACACTTCACTAAAATCCACTGCGCTTTTTGAAGGAGGAAATAAAGTCTTCGGACGACATTGTCGTAAACGTGGGTCTAAATACTTACTAGCACTGCTCTTAGTGCCTCCTCAGCCTTTCTGCCCTTTGAAAACGAAAACAGGAGGAAAGTTTCACGGCGGAAACGATCATCCACTGGCCTCAACATGGCCGGAGACTGGTGCTTATCGGTTTTCACCGGCTCCTTATTTTTTTACCGGCGCATGTTTTTCGGTGTTTTTTTTTTTGTTGCTTCAAACAGGAAAGTCCACGGCCGTGCCACGAAGGAACATTCTGCGAGACTTTCGAAAATCTAGAGTTTCGAAATGCCTCAGCACAATGAGTTTGCAAGAGTTATGCGCACCTGTGGAAGAATATGACGGAATACAGCCGGTCTAATAAATATCTTTGTAGGAGGACGTTAGTCCCTCAAAGCTAGGAATAAAATACATTCCGTCCTCTACAGGAGCTTAACTGTTAACCAAATTACCGTCGTGGAACCATTATCTTCTGAGCAATTTTTTGTCAAAAAACTTCCCATGTTTTTAAATAGCACCGCTTAGTCCAAGCACGCTGTGGATAGCAAAATGTATTATTTGTGCAAACAGTTAAAAACTGACAGCGCCCCGATTTGAATTCATTGATATGGCTCTACACAAGAGATTCTTTTGTAAAACGTCTCGTAGATCTCTGCACTACTTTGCAGAAGCGTTGCTGCCAAGGCTTAGTTCACAATGGTGCATATTACAAGAAAAGTTTTCAAATTTTGTGCACCAATGCGCTCGCTACAGTGCAGAGCGCTAGTGAACTAAGGCGCGAAAAGGTCAGAAATAGTGTAGAAAAAATGGAGTAATTTGCAATAGGAAGACATACCCGAAAAGAAATAGTAGCAGGCACTAACTGGGTTATTTTACTCACATGTTTTTATAGCAATTTCAAAAGGCAAAAACTATTAGACGAATCTGTATCTTGCAAGGAAGCCTTAACTTCGCGAAGAGAACAAAAAAAATTATTTACCGTCCATCCTGAAAGGCCTCCACGCTCTTGAGTTTGGACTCCCATGGATTCATGACATAAATGGCCGCAGATGAAAATGAAGACAAGAAATTTCTTCATCATCGCTGCACACTGCAGAGCCTGCTGCGAAGCAGTGAACCTCCAGTATTACCGGCAGTGGTGTTTTATAGGTGCCATATTCTAGTGAAGCTGCCAGCTGTGTAAACGAAAGTCTCGCGAACAGAATATCAATTAAATTCCAAGAATAACCATGGAAGCGCAGCATGTCTTTCTCTAAAATTAGTCATTATGCGGCAACGTCTAAAACTCGAGTTCCTCATTAAATACACAAGGGGCAAGAGAGCTCTCGTGGCATTATAGCGCACGAACAGATGTCATGAAGCTTCCTTCAGCTCTAGTCTCCAAGGTAAACGGTGGAACAGATGAAAATATTGCGAACATAATTTTGCCTCTGGGAATCCCTGCGAGCGCTGAAACAAATTTTGGATAGACTGATAACGTGGTATAGGCAGAGTCCCAATGGATTCATTTCCAAAGAGGTTAAATGCAACACTGCAGGTGGAACACTGTTGCACAAGTGCAAATTGCCCCACGTATCACTGCTGCACATCAACTAGCGCCATCTTTCGGCCGTTAGTATCGAATACCAGGCAACTCGGTAAGGGAGCCCTCCACTGCGGCACCACCTTCCTCCCGTGCCTTACTTCGCGGTTAGTGTGCCGCCGAAAGGTGAGACAGATACTGAGCCATTTCCTTTTGTCAAAAACCAGTTTCCTTTCTTCCTTCCTTCCTTCCTTCCTTCCTTCCTTCCTTCCTTCCTCTCTCTCTCTCACCTCCCTCCCTCTCTTCTTTCCTCCCTCTCTCCCTCCCTCCCTCCCTCCCTTCCTTCCTTCCTTCCTTCCTTCCATCTTTCCTCCCTCAGTGAAAATATTCGCACTTTTTTATCGAGACAATCGAATGCAGTGAGATGTCAGTAAAAAATGTTAGTAGTGATGCCGAACTCTTCTTAAGTATTGCGAAATTTTACCTCTAAAGTGGTGCATGCACTGGAGCCGGCTTGGTGTGGACAGTATCAAAATCAGTAGGGTGTACCAATTAGTGTACCAGACATTCAAAATTTCAGCGGTACTTCTGCCCCCCCCCCCCCCCCTCCTGCGCCATGCGACACTTGGGGGAAGGTGGTAAGCGAAAGCGTTCGTGTATATTATCGTTGTTAGAGCATGAGGCATCGTGTGCCTGCTGGCAGAAAGTGCGAGAACTTTTCCTCCTGCTACTAAAAATTTATTGTATAAAACTAACGTAAGATTCGTTCCTGAATATGCCAGCAAAGTCTGGGACCCTCCAGCGATGAGAGATAAAAAGAAACTGAAAAGGGTCGAGAAATTAGCTGCTCGGTTCGTGTCAGGGATTTACCGCAGAGATATTTGGTGCTGTTGTGACTTTGAGGTGGTCCCGTAAAGCGCTCGCCACCCGTTTTGTGACAGAGCGCTGCCAGCTCTTTTGGCGGCAGCCAAGACTCCGAGTCAGGCGTCGGTGAGAATAACAAAAAGGGATTATATACTCTATGTACAAGTCATTATACAGAAAAATGTGGGCACGGGAGCTGAGAGCTAACAGCATATTCGACTGTTCTCGCACGACGACGTCCGGCGAGACTCCAACGCGTCACACATCTCACTCCACTTCTGAGTGGCACTCGGCTCCCGGTAAGGGTGGCTATCATGGTTGCCCGGTCTCTCTGTGGCTGGGGCTCTCGGTGGATCGGTCTCCGCCTCCAAGCGGCAGCGTTTGGGCTTATAAAGCCCCGAGAAAGGGCTATCACTCAAACGGCCCAATACAAAGCCAGCACTTGACGGCCGTCCGAGAGGTCCAATCAGCGACCGCACTGGCCACCGCTTCAAGTTTGCCGCGCGCGGTGACATCCAGGGGGAAAGGGGAACCGGCGCATCGCTATCTAGCAATTTGCTGCACTTTTGGACATATCGCTCGCTGATGCTTCTTCATAGGGCGCCGCTGCCTGACAACGCAGCATCTTGGCTTGTCAAGGGAGCGTTAGGGCGCTGTTGCCTTGCGGCGCAGCACCACGCTTGTCCAAAGGGCGTTCGCAGGAGATATTTTGCATCCTGTAGAATTGGAATCCAGGCTGGTTGTCCGGACACAACAGTGCCAAGAGCTTGAAAGAAAGGCTGGATTGAGAGCACTTGTAAAACCGTAGACGTAAGATTCGACTGAAGCTCTTTTAAGCAGTTTACCATTGTAATGGTGCTATTAAGAAGGCGAAATATGTATTTGAACCTCACTATTTCGCTGAGCGCATAGATCACAGGTTCAAGGTACGGGAGATCGCATGCAAAACTGTTGCACTTCGGCTGTCTTTTTTTTTCCAAGAGCAATCCGCGACTGGAACAAATTGCTTTCAACCAGTGCTTTCTTAATGTATAATGATGTTTTCTTTTCTATGTCACCATAGCCAATTTGAAATTTCACAGTGATGTGTGCTTTTGTCACTGCTGTATTGGTATCTCTTGCCTTTTTTTTATGTCCTCCCACAATCGAGCTACTGCCAGACGGCCCTGTGGGCGAATAAGTAAACCAGTGACGCAGGGCGGTGGCAACATCTTTCTTCCTTAGCTCCTCCTTGTAAGCGGATTGAGTCACTCAGCCTGTTTAAAGCACCGCTGAAGACGGCTTCATCAAACTGTTGTTTTCAGTAATCATTGCTACTTCGGCTCTCTCTCGATATGTTGCCGTTTGTCCGGCAACGAAACACGCATTTATGGACGAGAAAATTTGATTTAAAAGTATTCCCGCAAATCGACTCAAACTCCTGACGTCCTTGAAGAAAAGGACGGTGCAATCATTTTGAGGCGAAAGGTGGCGCAGCGTATTGGGAATCCGTGGAAAAAACAATGTCAAGGCACCATTTTATTTTCTAATTCGGGAGGCAAAGCGACACCTGTCTTTCGGCTTTACGACTGTTTTGAAGCCTACGCTACCTCGGAAAGATTTCCCGGTGCTTGCAGTTCTGACCTTCAAGTGGGCTAGAGGTCAAACCAAGACTAAGCCATGGTATTACTATGGTGTCCTACGCCAGGCTTCTCAAGGTCAACGTCAAACGTGAATGTTAAAGTTCAAAGGTCAAATACAAAGTTACGCCGCCGCGGTGCCTAAGTGGTTATGGCGCTCGTCTGCTGACCCGAAAGATGCGGGTTCGATCCCGGCCGCAGTGGTCGAATTTCGACGCAGGCGAAATTCTAGAGGCCCGTGTACTGTGAGGTGTTAGTGCACTTTAAAGAACCTCAGGTGTTCGAAATTTTCGGAGATCTTCCCTACGATGTCCCTCATAGCCTGAGTCGCTCCGGGATGTTAAGCCCTCTAAACCAAACCAAATACAAAGTTAACAAAGATTAATGAGATTACGATGTCAGAGATAACGTTAATCTTCAATTTTCTTCGAAAGCAAATGCGCATAACAAGGCCCCCCTTAACCGAAAACTAATGCGTTTGGAATATACGGCTCGATATTTATAATGTATTTTAAACATATTCAGTATTCATGAATTCACTAAAAATATGCAGGATATACGTTGCTGAAATTTTATGCTTGGTATTAAAATATACTCTTCAAATTTGCCAAATATACGTCACTTAAAGCATGCTTCGAGCCCGTCTCAAATACATCAAAAATATGTATGTGGTTTTAACATCATTTCAGTGTATTAATGGTGTACTTTCGTAAATATGAAATTAATTCGTCTGAAATATATGTCACTTAATCATGTATCGAGCTAGTTTCAAATACGTGAAAAAATATGTATGCGGTTTTAGCATCTTCTCAATGGACTAATATTGTACTTCGTAAATATGAAATTAGTTCGTCTCAAGTATACGTCACTTAAAGCATTGTTCGAGCACGTTTCAGGCACGTGAAAGATATATATATGTGTGTGTGTGTGTGTGTGTGTGTGTGTGTGTGTGTGTGTGTGTGTGTGTGTGTGTGTGTGTGTGTGTGTGTGTGTGTGTGTGTGTGTGTGTGTGTGTGTGTGTGTGTGTGTGTGTCTGTGTGTGTGTGTGTCTGTGTGTCTGTGTGTGTGTCTGTCTGTCTGTCTGTCTGTGTGTCTGTGTCTGTGTGTGTGCGTGTGTGCATGTGTGCGTGTGTGTGTGTGTGTGTGTGTGTGTGTGTGTGTGTGCGTGTGTGTGTGTGTGTGTGTGTGTGTGTGTGTGTGTGTGTGTGTGTGTGTGTGTGTGTGTGTGTGTGTGTGAGAGAGAGAGAGAGAGTGTGTGTGTGTGAGAGAGAGAGAGAGAAAAGAGTGAGAGAAAAGCCAACAGCTACAGAAACCAAGGAGCGCAAGGGATTCTTTTCTCTAATTTGTGGTGTTGATCAATGGATATTATTACCGAATCCTTTTATCGCTTATCTCAATTGATTAGACTACGTCCGCCGCTTATGGACGAGGTTGGCGCTGGTGAACACTCTCAAGGTTAGGTAGCACGTAAAAATAAATACCCCCGAAAGCAAAACGATTGGACAGGCAGCTAGAGCCGTGGTTTTCTTTCACTGGGTAATAATAGATATGCATGCTACTGTTTATGCTGCTCATTGTGGTCGTGTGTTTCCAAGATTGTTTAGAATTTCTCGCGTCTTGATTTGTGTGAACTATGATCTTAACACTGATAGTATTCGATGTTGATCTCTCGCACGTGTATGTTACCTTCCCGCTGCGTCATATAGCTAAAATTTCGCTACGTTCATCTTTTTACATCACAGCACGGGTATGCTTCTTACTTCTTTTTTGTGCTCGGGCAAATCAGGCAGATAGCGCCATGTGTTATTTTTTTGTCAGGATGCAATAATAGATATTACTGTTGCCGTTTATGCTGCATTATCTTGGCCGTTTTTTTTCCTGACCGTGTTATTTTTAGTATTTTTAGAGTGCACAACGTCTCTCTTAAGTTTTGCTGTCCAGTAATTCTGGATTGTCATCTTAGGACTGTAAGCATGGCACATTTATTCATCTGCCGTCGCATTCTGCAGCTAAGATTGTTAACGAACTAAATTTCGCAACGTACCCCTCCTGTTCAGCCATTGTAGCCCACGTTCGTGTACCTATATATCGCGTTTTAGTCACGTGCGTGTTACGTTTTTAATCTTCTGTGCATTTTATGTTTCTACGTTTTTGTCCACCCGCCATCATATTCTGGGCCCTCCATTTCAATTCTGTCGTTCTGATGAAGGCCGTTCCACGGCCGAAACGTCACATACATTGTTTTAAACGTTGCTCTCTGTTTATTCACTACAACTGACCGCGCCAAGAAGACATTTTCCCCAGGGATATAAATATCTATATATATATATATATATATATATATATATATATATATATATATATATATATATATATATATATATATATATATATATATATATATATATATATATATATATATATATATATATAAGTAGAGTATTACGACAAACGCGACTGTTCGTTTTAAAGGTTTATTGAGCCAACATTTTCGGGAATGGTATCCCCTTCGTCAGGGGAATGTGTGTGTGTGTGTGTGTGTGTGTGTGTGTGTGTGTGTGTGTGTGTGTGTGTGTGTGTGTGTGTGTGTGTGTGTGTGTGTGTGTGTGTGTGTGTGTGTGTGTGTGTGTGTGTGTGTGTGTGTGTGTGTGTGTGTGTGTGTGTGTGTGTGTGTGTGTGTGTGTGTGTGTGTGTGTGTGTGTGTGTGTGTGTGTGTGTGTGTGTGTGTGTGTGTGTGTGTGTGTGTGTGTGTGTGTGTGTGTGTGTGTGTGTGTGTGGTGTGTGTGTGTGTGTGTGTGTGTGTGTGTGTGTGTGTGTGTGTGTGTGTGTGTGTGTGTGTGTGTGTGTGTGTGTGTGTGTGTGTGTGTGTGTGTGTGTGTGTGTGTGTGTGTGTGTGTGTGTGTGTGTGTGTGTGTGTGTGTGTGTGTGTGTGTGTGTGTGTGTGTGTGTGTGTGTGTGTGTGTGTGTGTGTGTGTGTGTGTGTGTGTGTGTGTGTGTGTTAAGATTCAGGTGGGAGCATCCCACCGCTGCCACCAGTTGTTGGTATTCAGGTAGCCTATTTAAATAATGTACAAGTACGGGCAACTGAGAGTGCTTCACAATAAAGAGAGATTCTTAGCAGTCGGGAGTCTGGTATCTCTCAAGAAGGGGGCTCTCTTCTGGTACCAAACCAGCAGCTCCTTAAATACTCTTCGTATTCCCCAGATCCTTAGCCGGGGTATACAGTTCGAAGAATGATGTCCAATCACACGATGGCACTAATGGCGCCACCCATGGCAGGGTGGTCCTGATTCCTCGCAGCTCGGTCGAGGGAAAGGAAACAGGACCCGGTCACTTTGTCGTCCACGCGGCCTCCAGGTGGGCGCGCACATGTGTCCGGACCGCGCCCATGTTGACTCGGAAGGCGCCTGCATGACACAGGAATGCAGGCTGTCTCCCTGCAGGGTTGAAGGATCTTGTACTCGTGATCAGAACGCGGAAGCTTTGTCGAAGGTGCGGGACTCGGGATATTGTTCAACCCCAGCGTGACCGTAGGGGACCACACTGATACCGCACTTCTTCGTCTGAGGACCGGAACGAATACGCTTATGGTCGTCGCTGCTTCCGGCATTCCTGATCTAACACGTGGGGACGCTATTCTCTCTGCACCCGATCTTCCTACAGCCACGTTTCTTCCAGAGGGCTCACCCACCCTCGCGGTGGTCCTCAGGGAATCCTCCCCATGCCCAACATCGCCGAACTCCACAGCAGGAAGGAAGCGCGGGCACAACAGCACCCCCGCCGCCAGATATTGCGCCCGGAAGATGAACTGCTCGCACGTAGCTCGGCTGACTGGGCGTGCCAGGAACCAGATGCTCTCTGGGAGTCTTCTGATGACCTTCAGTGCCGAAGCTCGGCATCGCTTCCCCTCGTCAGATCGCCGTCCTGGGAAATTCTCTGCAATGCTAGCCAAACGGGATCCCAGACGCCAAACCACACCTGACAAAAGCAAGTGCCATCAGAACCCACTCATCCCGCCAGACCAAAACTCAGGGCCAAAACTACACTTAGCAAAAAAACTAAAACTTGAAGAGGTCAAATGTTTTGCCTGAATGAACACATGGTGTCTCCCGACGAGTAGTTTTGACAGGGCACCTGACCACGACGTGTGCTCCCGCTCGAGGCGCACTTGGATAGAAAAAAATTCGCTAAATGAAATCAGGTTGGTGCTTAGAGGGCACGCGGTTCGGGAATAGGTGACTTGATTTGGCCGACGTGGCGTTTAATTTTGCCCGCCCCAATGCCTAAGAGTCAAGGAACGTGACACCACTCGCTCTTACTTATCCTGGCTTGTTTGAAAACACCGCCTCAAAATCGCGGACGACGTATTTCATGTCTCCTCGTTGACTTTCCGTCAAACGTGGCTCTCTGTCGATTGAATTTAGCAGCTCATTCGCTGCCTGCTCGTCCTCATGTAGGACGTAAGGTATGTCTGAGAACTCTTCCTCTGGCATGTTCAGCGCCATGTTAACCATGGCCTGACGCTGCACATAAGGCTTCATCAAATTGCTGTGGATTATCCGATTGTGTTTGTTCTTAAATTTTACCTCATAGTTGGTGTCTGAAAGCTTGGACACCACCTTAGCTGGCCCTTCCCACTGCACCTCAAGCTTGTTTCATTTTGACGGACGTAGCAGCATCACCTGGTCGCCAGGTTGAAAGGTGCGCTTGCGTGCCGATTTGTCGTAGTACACTTTAAACAGTGACTGCGCTGCTCTGACATTTGCTTTCACGAGGTCTCAGATTTTCGCAAGTCTTTAAAGTAGCTTCAGGACGTACTCCAGTACACAGGAATCCTCTCCATAACCCTCCCATGACTCCCTTAGCATGCGCAATGGGGTCCTCAAGTCACGCCCGTAGACTAGTTCAGCGGGGCTAAATCATGTGCTTTCGTGGGGGACGGATCTCATTGCAAAGAGTGCGGCTGGAATGCAGCCTTCCCAATCTCCCTTATCCTCAAAACACAGAGACCTAAGTATCCGCTTTAGCACTGAGTGCATACACTCGACTGGATTTGACTGAGGGTGGTGACTGGAACTGCGGATTATTTTATTCCCACACCGTTCAAAGAACGTTGTTGTCAAGCAGCTTGTGAACACGCTTTGTATCTCTGCAGAGAACCCCACACGAGAGAAAATTGACAAAAGTGCGTCTATAACACACGCAGAACTTAGCTCCTTCAAGAGAATGGCCTCGGGAAATTTGGTTGCCACGCACAGTGAGGTCAGAATGTAGCGACAGCCAGAGTAGGACGCTGGCAGTAGGCCGACAGTATCTATTGCAAGACGCTGAAAGGGCTCTGTAATTATGGGAACTAGTGCCATGGGTGCTTTCCATTTATCCGTCCACTTGCCGACCCGCTGGTAGGTGGCGCAAGATCTAACAAGCTGTTCCACATCTTTCCAGCAGCGAGGCCAGTAATATTCGAGGGCTAATCTAGCTTTTGTTTTCTGTATGCCCAGGTGGCCCGCCCATGCATTTCCGTGTGCGAGCTCTAGAAGCTGCCGCCGGTACTTCTCAGGCACTAGGAGTTGCTCATATGCGCGTCCCTTTGAGTCGCAGTATTTCCGGTACTGAAGGCCTGATTTCTCATGAAAGCTGATGGTCTTTCTGGCGACTCCCTCGATCACCTTATTGCTTAGAGCTCCTAACGATGGGTCGCTTCTCTGCTCTGCAATAAGTGCTTTCCTATCAACCTTAGTCAACTCCTTCCAACAAGTCTAAGCAGGTGTTAATGTCGAACCCTTCGCGTTGGTTTCTGTTGCCCCATTCTCTACAGAATCGCCAGTTCCTTGGATTTCATGAGCTACCGCTTTTTCGGGAACACCCTCATGGTCATGCTCATGCGGTTTAGACGGATCAGTTTTCCTACAAGGATCCCCCAGCTGGTCGGGAGAATGGTTCGGTGCCTGCTCATTTATCGGAGCGTAGTAGAGTTTCTTTGCGAGCTCTCGCGCTCGAGAACGTGTTAGCGCCATGCAAGCCAAGCCAGAGGTGAAAGAGAGACCTTTCTCTTTCATCAGCTGCTCGGATTTGTTCGAAAACAGGTAGGGCAAGTGTGTAGGAAAGTTTGCGCTAACTGCTGCTTCTGTGTCTAGCCTGCCAAAAGTCTCCTCTAGAGTCACCTTCGCTATAGGCAAGCATGCACTCTGTTCTTCGGCGACCTGCTTAATCCAGGCGCATTCGCCGGTGTAGTCCATGGAGGAAACCCAGGACGGGTGAGCAACATCCATGGTAGCCGCTGAATCCCGCACTGCCCTGAATTTCTTGCCATTTATCACCACGTCCCGCATGTATGGCTCCAGCAATTTAAGGTTTTCCTCCGACTCTCGCATGCACGCGAACGCCATCTTTTGCTGTTTGCAGTTCACTGAGATGTGACCCTCCTTGTTGCAATGATAGCAGACAATGGGCTTTCGCGCTTCGAACGCGCGAGCTCCATGTGCCTGCTGTTTCGGCGAATCGGCAGATTTGGGTGACTCCATCTTGTTTTCGCTACCTCCTCCTTTTGATCCCGCTTCCTGTGTTCGGTGATCCCGGCGCGTGCTGGTGGCACCCTTCAGTCGGGGACTCTCTTTAAATAGGTTTCTCCCTTTACTAACCTGTTATCGTACCCTGCCTTGCTTTGGAGGTTTCGGCGAACGTAATACTCGTCTGCGAGCTGTGCCGCTTTGTCTAGGTCTAAATCTGTTAGCCTATCTTGCAACCATATCCTCAGATCTTCTGGAATCACGCTATAGTACTGCTCAAGTGCGATGCACTCCAGTACCTTGTCATGACTTCCGTGCACCTCAACAGTCTTAAGCCAGTCGTGTAAGTTGACTTTAAGCCGGTACGCGAAGTCAGTATGCGACTCTCCGCCTTTCTTTGCCTGCCTGAATCGCTGTCTAAAGCCTTCAGCAGAAAGCCGGTACTTTCTAAGCAGTGCGCTCTTTACCTTCTCGTAGTCATCCCACTCTTCCTGTCAGATATGAGCCACCACTTCGGCCGCCTCGCACGGAAGGAGAGGAATTAACTTCTCCGACCAAGCGCTCTTGTCGATGTGCACCTTCCCGCATGCGCTTTCGAAATTTACCAAAAAGAGTGCAATATCGCCTCCCACGCGGTATGGTGAGACGAGATCCTGCAATCTCTGCCTCCCTTGCTCCTCTACCGAAGCTACAGGGCTAAGACGAGCCATATTCCCTCCGTTCGACGCGATTTCAATCTCCTTCACTTTTCGAGCATGTTCACGGACCTCCCGTCTCTCTTGAGCCAACCGAAGCTCTTCTTTTTCTTTCTGCTCGCACAACTCCCGTCTCTCTTGAGCCAACCGAAGCTCTTCTTTTTCTTTCTTGCGTCCAACAATTGTTTCCAAAGCCTCGTTGACCTCCTCAGTAGTCTCCTCCTCCTGCCGCATAACCTCGAGAATTTCTTTTTTTCTTTTCGCAGAACGTAGCGAAATCCCCAGCTCCTGGCAAATTTCCAGCAGCTCCTGGACTTTTAACTTCTCCATCGTGAGTTCCACCATGCGTTAGCAAGCCCACTAAAACAAAAGTCCTAGCTTGAAGTGGAAAAAACAGTTTCCATAAATCAATTTCCCAGACTACAGGAATCCACACCTAGCATCTGCCTGTGCTAGTACGGTCTGGCGAAATGAACGGAAAACATTGGGCACTCACCCTGCCAAGGTATAGCTGACGCCTGTCAGTCCCGTAGCTGCCGTGGTCCGTTGGAGCCGGTAACTTCACGTTGACGTCCCACAGCTGCCATCCAGTTGTTGGAATTCAGGTAGCAGCATCCCACCGCTGCCACCAGTTGTTGAGATTCAGGTAGCAATATCCCACCGCTGCCACCAGTTGTTGGTATTCAGGTAGCTTGACTGGACCGGACAATAGACGAGGACGATCGGAGGAAGAAAACTTGGAAAACTTTATACAAGCACTATTTAAATAATGTACAAGTACGGGCAACTGAGAGTGCTTCAGAGTAAAGAGAGC